>OZ026835.1:27243403-27265956 GCA_964023205.1 Lutraria lutraria
ACTCCCACCTTGTACCATTCTATAACATTATGTATATTGTCTATAACAGTGTTGCTTAACGGCTACTACAATGATCTCTTGTTAATATTGACCAGTTGCCTTTTATAACGTCTATTGTAATGTATGTCACTATATGTTGTATATACATGCATGTTCACATAGGCCCCCCGGCCTAATGAATTTGCAATAAAATAATTTACCTATCTTGAATTTCAGAGAGCAGCTTTGTTCTAGGGGAGACAACTCGTCGATCTATTGAAGACTATTTCTCGGCTCTATACGGACTACTCATTATGATAATATTTACAGAGGTAAGTCTATGTAATGTTATTATGATAGGTTATTATCACTGAAACAATAGTCATATTGATAACAAAACGGACTTCCGACCTCTGACTGAAAGTAAGTATTATAAGGATATAGCCAAACGTACTTTATCTTATAGTACAGTTTGCATCGTAATCTGTTTCTTAAGCTTTCATTTCTGCCATCACACTTTAATAAGTTTATGTCTAAGTATGAAGTATAAGCTATACTCTGTCAGTATAATGATATCTTTAAATATTTCCAGACACTTCATGTCACATGAAGGACAGATTGTCACGTGATGTGCAGTATGCTGTGGAGGGTCCAAACTACGATGAAGCTGCGACTTGCACCCGTGTCCACAATCATCCAGACCCATGTCACCACTGCTGGACTGGAGGATATAACAAAGACTTTAACCTGAAAGTAGCTGAATTTCAATCAAAACTTTATGACGTCACAAAAACTACCCAACCAAACAGTGAACCGATGAGTGGCAATCCATGCCAACGCTGTGCTAGGAATGTAGACGGTGATGGACTGTGCGCATGCATAGAAGGAAAGTCTGAAGAAATAAAGCCATTAAATGATGTGAGAGTTAAGCAATGTACAGGATGTAAGGATGACACTGAGACTGAAGAAGAAGCTAATTGTGATGTAAACACCAGCAAAGTTTCTAATGACAAATCAGATGAAGCAACTTCTAGTTCTTGTAACATAGATGCACAGTTCGGTCCTTGGAAGAAACCATCGCCCAAAACAAAGATGAAGCATTCCTGATGCGGGATGTGTATCAATGTAGATTGCCTTCATCGATGCATTGCAAAGCCTGTGAAAATGAGTTTGCAGTAAATGTGCAAGATCGCCACAATCAGCTGAACCACGGTAGCACATTTCCGAAACCATGGGTATCTTTATGCAGAGAGACATTAAGACAAACATTGCCTGACGAACATAATAAGGAAACCATGGAAGAAAGGATGAAAAGGAAGGCAAAGGAAGACATAGAACGATCCAAACTTGCCAGAACTTCGTGGACATTCAGAGACGAAAATAACATTCGGAAACCATGTATAGCCGACGTTCTGGGCACCTTCAATAAATCCGATGCCCACAAAAGGTAAATACATGTATCGTGTTTACACATCATTTATACGTGTTAGACTTGCATATACTCGTCGAACTAATTCTGCCAATTTTGCATTGTAATATAAAACCATGCTTAGAACACACCCACAAACTAAACCTTAGCCTCAGTACGGACAATTGAAATTCAATTCAAACTTTCTTCTTCTACCGCGCGCTTATTTCCTGTTTAAGAGATATTAAATGTTCAAGACAAATAATGTTTGACAGCCTCTTTCAGCGACACCTGTATGTGTTATTGTTTCAGGTATCACAGACAGCATCGGGAAACCGTACCAGATGTCCGGGATAACATGATTTATACCAAACGTGTCCAGTTTTACGGCTACAATTCCTTTGTATTTCGATAAGTTTACCTGTTTGATTAGAACAATGAAATTAATATGTTGAATTCGATATTTTCTGTTGTGTTATGTTTAAGTGGATATCTTCAGTATTTGTGCTTGCTCCCTGTTAGTACATGCAGTTCTTTGATGTTATCATGCTTCTAATGAAATAAAATAAATAAAATATTGCCGTATACTCCAAAACCCCACTTAGGCTTCGGCAAAGTTCTGGTGAATATTGTCCAAGTTTTTTTCTTGTCGAATGATATAGATATATATCATATATAACTGTAACTTCACGACATAACATAAAGGCAATGATCGAGGTGCTTATTACTGGGAGAACTTTGCCTTATACTAATTTAGTGTAGTATTGTATCGTTGCTTTAAGTATCTCATAGTTTCCAGAAAATTCATATCAAGAACCTATCTCAGCATATAAATGAGGAGTACGTATACAATGAACGAAAAATGTTCTTCAGATACATAGGTTTTCTATGTGAACAGATTGCCACCAACCCTTCTATATCGGGCTACATAATAAGATTGTCAGTACCACGATTATTGTAGTACTATTTCTCCAAAATTAGACTTGTATAGAGATTTTTACATCCAAGTTAAGAAGAAATCAGAGCAAAATCGGATTTGGTTTATTACGTTAAAACATAAACACATTCATTATTATGCATCATACAATGTATACAATATGTAAGCTCACACAAGTTTAACAAAATAACTTAAACAGGTAACTATAGCAACAAATATCAAAGAGATGGAATCGGCGTGTTTGCCGGACACAG
The DNA here is from genome assembly GCA_964023205.1 of Lutraria lutraria. NCBI lineage: Eukaryota > Metazoa > Mollusca > Bivalvia > Venerida > Mactridae > Lutraria > Lutraria lutraria. The sequence goes on from OZ026835.1 coordinate 27,245,982, forward strand.
TGACCCGTTCTCATCTACAGTATCTAGTTTGGCATCTGGTAAACCTTCTTTATTTGAAACTAAACTAACATTTTGTTCGTTTTTTCCGGCCACAGCAACCTCAGAAACAACGCTAGGAATTTTAACAACACCTTTGGCGTCTGCCACGCTGCTGCTGCGTGGTATTGTCACGGAATGTGTCTCACTGTGCGCGCGCACAACACTTCCGTGTACTGATGACAAGTTCTCAATACTTGGTTGCTTCGTCATACCCAACTCAGCCTTTTCTCTAGTTGGAGGTCTACTTCTAGAGGTTTTGATTTCAACTGATATTTCTTGGTCTACTTCCGGTTTGTTGACATCTGAAACAGACTGTAACACCTTATTTTGATAATCAACCGTATTCCTCACCTCAAAGTCTCTATAACCAGTCATTTCTCCTCGTGGATGTAAACCAGGCGTGTTCGCTTTTGCCGTATACTGTAAACTATCTAAATATTCCTTAAATGTGTCAGCAGAGCTGTAATCTCGATTTAAAGCTTGTTTGTATATAGGCATCATGTACTTATTGAATAAAGTATCCTTGTAGCTCTTACGATTATATCTTACGTTTTCTGCTTTTAGTGGTCTTTCGGTCTTTCTCGGTGATCTCCGGAAATCATGCCGTATCATCGGAAACTCATCCGGGTGATTGTTGCCAGGGATTCTGGAAGAGCATCGCTTTACTTCAAATGCCCGGACATCCGGGTCGTTTATGACTGGTTTCATGATTTCTCGGAAACGAACGACAGTTCCTCTAGGTTGTTGTGGCACAATTGTCACAACCTTTGAATATTCGCCATTTTCATGTCTAGGTGCCGACAACTTTTCATCGCCAGCCACTGTCCAGGGACGATCACTACTTCCGGGTGTAGTTGAGATTCTAGGTAAAGTAAGTGTACGGTATCGAACTTGTTCCGGTTCCGTACAATACGTGTTTCGATAGAGAACATCCCTGGCATCGTCTCTACCATATTTTACCCATTGATTCCAGTGGTAAGAACTGATCTTGCTCAGAACACTTGTATCTTTTGGATTACCAGTCATGTTACTGGTTGTTGAGTGGAATGTCGGCTGTCTAGAGAGACCAACACGCCTGTATTCCCCTTCATCCGCATAACTTCTGGATTTTATTTCATCCGGTCCGTAACTACCAGGTTTTATCACTGTAGTGACTTTCTCTACGATATCAAACCGACACGAATTCTGTTTTCTGTTCCCTTGATAGTTTCCGTCTAGATCTCTGAGAAGTGGGATTCGAACCCCGTAAGACTTCCCTTGGGGAGCATCATATGTAACTTTATTGTTTAAGTCTTGTGGTGCAGAATGCTGAACCGGATGTCCGCTAACATCAGCTGACATCGTTAAGTCTTTCGATCAGTTTCATAAACTTTCTCAAACTCGTAGTTACAATTATTTCTCACAAAAGAAGAAAGATTGATTCAAATCAGCACCATGGCATGTATCTTGTTAGTATACACTTATTCCATTGTAAATCATACTTGGCAATGAATATTAATCCGATAGTTTCAAAACGTAAATGCGCACACTCATAAATCTTGTGGTCCGTTGAGATTTTACTTTGTCACGTGATCATATTTTTTCAAACCATTAGAACTCTTCAATCTGAAAATAAAAAAGTGATAGAAAAGATGAGTACATTTATAATCTTGTTTTGACTTCATGTCAATCAGGAGGGCTATTATTTATATAATGAAAGGTTGAAAAAGAAAACAGACACACATTGAACTGAATCATATCAGAAGTTTAATTAAAGTAAAAGACACATAACATGTCAAAAATATTATCCATTTTCCATTTACGAACTCCAATCATACAAAAACCTATAGCTATAGCTGTAAAAGAAATTCAAGCACACGCACTCCAATTTCATGATAATTTACATTCACGTTATTCAATAAATTAAATGTGAAGTCCCAAGTTGGTAATTCGTTTTCAAATCACAAATTCCATCTGATGAAAAAAAAACTAACAGAAAAGATCGCAAAGAACGATCATTAATCACATTTTAAAAGTTTGTCACAAATAAAAAATAAGGTTTAACTTACACGTACAAAGCGATTCAATGAGTTTGCAATTGACGAATAATTGAGGCCAATTTAAACCACGAGTTACAAAATTAGGTATTAAGATATTAGTCCGTCGTTAAGGCTCCGTGACTATTTAAAATTTTAAGTCGCCTTAATCCTGAATAAGAATATACAAGTGTATTTTTGTACTCATATTTTGAAACATTGATAAAATTATAGATAATATTTGCACATACATGTATTTGTATCATAAATGTTGTGCTATGCTCAGCGTGATAAGATAAAGACGATTGTGTACATTTCCCCCTTGTACTGAGTTGGTTGAGCTGAGTTAAACTTAAATCCGCCTTCCTTTAGCATGATAAACTTACGGGAAGAACGTTTAATGCACTTCATTGTATGTAACAACTTAAGGCTATCCCAATCAATGTTTGATTGTGGTGCCAATATCGATATGTAGGAAAGAAACTGGTTGGTATTTTGATAGTTTTATGTTCTGCATACCATTAGCAAACCGTTGGACATACACTTTTATTCCAATGTCCAGCTAGCAAGACATTTGACATTGCCTTTCTACAAGATACATGTACTATTATTCGATTTTTTAATTAACTGAAGTTCTTTCATTAGCTTATTTCATGTAATCACTGACACAGTGTAGCGTGAACTAAGGTGCCATTTTTAAAGAATGGCCTAAATTTAAGGTTTTATATATCTAAGACTTAAGTACAAACGTTTTGATTCTCTCTAATCCCGTACACAGATCTAGTATACTTATATTTTATAAGTGTCACTTTGTTTGAATGCATAAACATTATTAAATTTTACCGACGGTTGAAGATAACCTTGCATGTAAGATTTATGCTAAAATATTTGTTACCGTCCTCGATATAGAATACCACAAGGTTAGAGACAACTATGTTACTTTAAGATTTATAGATGACAACGAAAGATAATAGCAGAGCAAGAATATCTTCAAATAGGTTTCACTTCGTTAGTGTCACTTGTATGTGATAGAAATACAACTATAGTAACATTAAAGTTAGCTTTATATATAATGAGACCCCACCTTGTGCTATCATTATGTAGCCGGACTTCAGCAATAAGTCACTATATGAACATGTGTCACACTTTAAGATATATCAATTTATACTAGGGAATAAACAAGCCCCGAATAGCAAATGTTTATTACGTAGAAGGCATACATTTCCTCTCTTTGGTAGAATTTCAATCACATGTTTGACTGTACAGCACACAAACATTCATTATATACAATCACAATATACTTTATATCGTTAGTTTAGAGAAACATTAAGGCTACATGTCAGGTGTATCATTAAGGATCTTTTCGATTTTTGTCTGCAGCTAATGAAATAAATTGTCTCTCTGTGAAAGGCAATGAGGTCTATAGCCCTCATGGTTAGTTTTTATATGGAATTACGCGATAATGTTCAATTTAGTATTAACTTGACTCTAAAGACGAAATAACCTCACAAAATACGTCTTTCCATTAAAACTTAAGTAATCAATTAGTGGTTTGAATAAAAAGTGAACAAGGTTGTTATGGTTCGTCAACGGTTGGTATGGTGTTAAGATTTTTTTTGTACAGGTTGCTGTTTTTAATTTTGATAAAACCGTGTGTGATAACAAATATTGAATATTAAATAAATATAGGCGTAGGTAATTTTCGTATTTGAAATTGACACATACTATTTGTATAATTTACATTTAAAAAATATCATCGAAACTAATTGGCAATTATAAGCCAAAAGATAAATAATTACAACAAAGTGTAACTTCAATCTTTGTACTTGAAATGCTTACAGGCACGTTCGAGAATGTAAATGGTAAATACTTATCGAATCTTTCAATATTTCCTAACTTGACAAGCAATATTTATCAGTCTTCGCGACCTAGCAGTCCTTAATCATAATTTTGTGAAACTCTTCCATTCGTAGATGTTTTATATCAATACAATTTGATGTATAAGTGAGCGGTGTAGTAAACACCCTTTGTTGTCATATGTTAGACAATCTGACTTTATTCCCTGAGATAAAATTAAAACTTAATAAAACATATTGGAGAAATCAATAAATTCCCACCTCTTGAATAGAGTATACAACTTAATCCCTTTGTCGACGCATAATTGTTTTGCTGTTTGACAGAAAATAGTGATACAAGAATTTGATCAAGTTAAATGATAAAAAAATACGAAGTTCAATATAAATGTTTACAAGCGTGACTAAAATTAACAAATCGAGTTTATGAATAAATTGTATATTCCACACAGAGAGTGGAATCTATGTTATCATAAAAACAAACTTTATCCTTAACATACATTGCATGAATTACAAAAAAAATTAATTCTAAATCTACGTACAGAGAGATTGGGTAAAAATTCATGCGGTCGGTTGGTGAGCCAATGGTTACCGTTGGCCCATCTCAGTCAGGTGCCCGGCAAAAAGAGAAGGGATTCGGGAGGTACTGCGGTTACACAAGTGAACTTGGCTTGTCCTTTCAATAGGGGTGACACTATAATAAACAAAATCTTTTACAAAGAGACAGCCAGCATTACATGATTGTCCTTATCTATATAAATAATTACCAAAACTTTATGCTACATCCCATCAATTCATTAATGACAGATATTGAAACAACGTACAACAAAAGTAACAAAAAATGAAAGGATAAGACACCTACCTTTATTTGACGTCTTTGTTATTTAATACTTTATTGTTTATTGTATATTGTATTCCTTTTTTAAAAACTCCATCTACTTATTCAGGTATTTAAACAGCCACTGAGATAATCCATCAGATTATCGTACTAATCCTCCATGGATTATCCTGGTGAAAAATATGTTTACACAATATACAACTCGTTTATAAACGACCTTAAGTTATTATGGACTGTTTTCTACAATGAATCCATTAATACTGTTATAATATTGGTATTTTACACAGCATTCTAAAACACCACTTACTGTCCATGTAATCAACTACCAGAACTTCTGGGTATTTTCATTTTACGAATGTCAAGTGATATATAATATTTTACCCAATCGTCCATGTGTTAAACACGGAGCACTAAAATTAATTGTTTCCCAAATAACACCAAATAATTACCTACAATTGATATTATCATGTCTTAAACGTCAATTCGAACACTATTGTTAATTTAGATATACAAAATCCTGCTTATTTAAGATTCTATGTAATCATTTTAACAAATACTTATTTCTTTTATACAACATACTTATCTAACTGTCAATTTCTAAACATTTACATTAAGGTTTTACCGCTCGTATTGTGAAATATTTCTTTTATTTACAATTCTTAAATCCTCATGATTTAAGATTTCTCTCTATGTTGTAAGCAACCATTAAATAAGAATGCATTGAATAAAATTTAAAACTTTATTTTTATGATACCCCTTTTCTATCGTCGTTTTAACCACACACGTATATTGATCTGATATTGTGCGCAAAATTGAAAAGAATTTTAATAGAATTTGTGATGTTTTTATTAAATGCAAGAAGCAGTGTTTTATGATGTTAAATAAAACTAGTGTACGTGCTATTTATGTCATACCTAATTGACAAAATAAACTTTTAAGAACTACATTTAAATACTTTTGCAACCGTCAATAAATATTTTTTATTTTGTTTAATGATTACGTATCGTAAATAGATTTATTAAAGGTCGTGAGTCAAGCTTCACAATAAAATAGAAAACTGAAACATTTTAAAGTCTGGTTGATTCATCTAGTTTTATTTATCATAAAAACGAGCACGGTGTCATATTTAAAAAAAATATAATGGATGAACTATTGACTGATGTGAAACGCAACCACGTGACCGCTCAAAATATGTTTTCAATTAAAATATCAGATTTTGTTTGCATACGTTGATCAAGCATTCTAGAAAGGTAAAAAAATCTTCGATTACAATAGAGAGAATGGTTAACCTGACTTTTAGAATAAATATGTTCTCTAATTAAGATATTGTATTTCAATTCAGCCAATGTTGTTTGAATACAGCGATTTGAAAACAGATCTGGTGGGTTCACTGTTTAGTAAAGGAGAGTTTGTTATACAATGTACAAACATTGTGTGAATGCATTCTACATACAAACAAATGGGTCCAGATATAGCTTGGAAATGTAATGAATACACCATCGGATCCATGCTCTTTTAATACTGGCGGGTAAACGATGGCTGATAAAAGTTCAGAAACCAACCCCAAAAGACAATAATTATCACATCAGTTGTCAAATCACTCACGCATAGACTGACCAATCACGAAGCTTTTTGCTTACTCACAAAACTCATGTATAAATAAACTTTTATCGTGAGGATTTTACTCTTGGCATGGATATCACGTGTATTTATTTTATGTTTTCGGATAATGGAAACATGCATTTTCATATAGTATAGTATGATTGTATTGGCCAAGTCAACTTTTATAGTGATGAATTAATGAAAAAAAAACAATAATTTTCATTAGACATTTTACCCCATATATCTATCATAAGCACTGGTATACCACTTATTCAGTAAAAACCCAGCTTTTCCTAAACAATGCCATTACTTGCATTAAACAACAATCAGTATTCAGGCCATACAAAATTTAAAAAACAACTTCTTATCCCCGTGCCTGTTACCATGACGACAAGAATACATACGTCATATACTTGGATTTTGCACGCTGACAGTACCACGTGACCATGAGAAATGTTCAATATGAGGAATATGTTAATGAAAATTAAGACATTTATATTTAGTTCTGTTTATTTCATTATATTATGCATTAATAAGATAAACGACAAGAATGTTTGACAATACAATGTAGTTTATGCATCTAATGGACATAATTCAACTGGTACCAAACATCTTCGGGGAACATCTCATTCAAAATATCGAGAATTTCTATTTCTGACACAATGTATGTCCCCAGTTTGTTCCACCAATCTTCTTAACATCACCGTCTTGAACATTTAGTTCATTCAGGGATGCTATATATTATCCCTGGTTCATTGTGCTGGTCTCCCAAGTTGTACATTCTGTACGGACAAACAGGATAATACATTTTGGAAGGCATTACAATAATGTAGATTAATCAAATGTTCATATATATGAGCATAATTATATAGGCAGTGTTCACTGACTTTGTAATAATTATAATACATGTAATAGATTTGTCATGAAATATTGAAAGTTAAAAAGCGATGAATGAAGAAACGTTCTCATTTTATCATTTAGACCACCAAAACGAGGCTTTTAATATTTAGAATATGAAAACAAAACTTACACCAAAAAGAGATATAAAAACATAACACATCATGCAAACAAATTATACAGTGTACGTGCATTTACATTTATACCAAATTGTCGTTTTATATGTGACGTTCAGATCCATAGATTTAATTTAAGATCAAATAAAAATCACTTTTAGAAAGTGTTCGAAACGCATTTACTTTATTGTCTTCGAAATACGTCGGCCAATGCCAAGAAATTATTTTTACGTATAATAAATTTGTACGTTTTATTTCTATTCTTGAATATTCTTTCTCTGGTACCAGACTTGCAATGGAACAAATCACTGTATTAAACCAATGATACCACAACATACCAGATTCATGAATTAGTAAAGAAAAGTTTAGTCAATATTTCGTTAAAGACTAACATCTTTACTGAATCGGTGTAAAGATATTCGTCAAATTTTGACTGAATAAAATGGCTTATGAAATCTAATGACTCTTTGTTTTAACCATTGTAGTAAAAGGATCAATTCTATATTCCCATCTTGTTACCCATACCAGCAATTACAACCACTCCGATCAATTATCGCATTTAAATAATACCTTTCTACCTAACCAACCATTTCCTATCCGAAAACAAAAGAGTCCAGGTAGCGAAAACACATGACAAATATACTTTAACATACGTCCTCGTTCGGTACATTTAACAAATGTAAACTGTTACTTTTACTAATGCCAGCAAATAATTGGAAGTTATAAATCGAATATAAATAAATATCGAAGAGACAAAGCATATCGAGCGCTTCAAATTAATGATTTACAATTCTGTAAAAGTTCACGAACGCTCTCTCCAGTGGAAGAAACAAAGGTATCTACATACCGTAATTATGTACTAGTATATAACATGATATATTGAAGTGACATTTACAAACTTATCGTTGTCTAACCCTCACTATTCAAAACAACCCGATCAATATGTGCAACCTGGGTCTGAGGTGAATACATTTATGTTATTGAGATGTTTATAGTTCAAATTGTTGGTGTATAATGACTGGCATAAGACTATATTTTATCTAATTTTCTCAAGTTCTACAAGTACATATAATTCCTGTAGTGGCGACAGCTACATTTGCTAACTAACCGAATGATTTTCAATATCGTTCAATAATCTTAATTGGTATGTATTAAATTACCAATTCTAGTTGGACCATATTCTAACTCTCAAGTCATAGGACGACAAGATCTCAAAACTGAAGCATCTGATCGGTTGGCTATATGTACAATCTTGAATAGACCAATAGGATTTTAATTTGTGATAACAAGAGAGAGTGAAGAGTTCGAAGAATAAAGAAAAATCTTTAGAATGCTGTAGCTTCCTCTTGTACGGTATCATCTCCTGAAATCACTGGTACAGTATCACTTACAACATACTGATCATCAATTTCAGCCATTATGATGTCTCTATCGTCATCATTATCAATATCATAGTCTTCATTCTTATCTATACCAGTATTTTTATTTAAATTAGCCGTATTGTCAGATTGATTTGTCGTAAGCTTTAGATTTTCATATTCGTGGTTTCTAGGTGTTGATTGGTGCAAACCATTTGGTATTTTATCAGAACGAGGCTCACTGACGTTAGATTTAACCGATCGTCTGCTTCTTGATAAATTAGATACTCTGGAAATGTTGTCCTCGGAATTAAGTCTTGTAGTTAGTTCATCAAGACTCTCTATGGCGTCTTTTATCGAATCAGAAGTGCTCCATCTTGGAATTCGTGGCGTATCACCAGTGCTCCAAGTTGGTGTTTTCGGACCATTTTCGTAAACCGTGTCCGTAAAGCCGGCATTAATAACTCCTAGTCCAAAACTACCTTCTAGTGGATCTTCCGGTGCTGTTCGGCGCATTCTTCCAGCAAACGTGTTTAATCTACTGGGAATCTCATCACCGAAGTTCATTCGAAGTTCTTGAGAATCGTATAAATTACTTGGACGTCTCAGTGAATCATACAATTTATGGTTCTTCACATGTCTGTAACGAGACAGATGTCGTTTTAGCAAATTATGGCAACTTATTCTTAGTTTTAGAGAGAGTATTAGCTTATCTCAGGTATGAACACCAAGACCCGCTCTGAGGTACCCAATAATTGCGATGATTTGGTTTGTGGATAGTTATGCTTTCGTGGAAAACCTACCCAAATAAAAACCACGAAAGCTTTGACAAAGAAATTTGAAACCAACAATCACAGAACACATGTATTTAACCGTGAAACAATCTGACTGAGACCTCAATAATCAAAGAGATGAAGCTGACTGTGCGATCAAGCGTCGATGAGAGCATCTCGTTTTCCAAAAAAAAACCATTCGAGCAAGTATTGACTAATCAATTAAATGATATGCACGTAATGTTGCTATTAACGCATCCAATTAGTGTCACAATTCTCCACGTGGATTTAGAAATGTGAATATTTATGATGTAATTCAAACTTGTTGCCTGTTATCTTAGCTTACATCAAGGACATTACATGCAGTTGTTAATGCAATAGAGGAATTATTTGTTGTTGAGCATTGTAAAACACAAAATCATATTTCATTTAAATGCGTTCTTGTTTCAGCTTGAGTATTGGTTGCAAATCTGATCATTTAAATTACCTCATGAAAATTGTATCGAATTAGTCGAGTTTCACATAACGTAGTCATTTAATTCTGAGCCGGTGAAAAGGAACGAACTGGAAAGCATTGCTCAACCTTAAGCAGGAATGAAACAAAAAAACTTCAGAATCTTACTGTTTCCATTGTCTGCACACTATAATTATAGAAAGCGTGGTTCCAAACATGATGGCCAATGAAACCGCAATCAGAGCTATTTCTGGTGCACTCAATGATGTGTGGTCACTTTCGTACAAGTTTCTGGCTTCCATAAATCCACGGAACATGTCTTGAATGGGGGACCAGTTTCCAACGACGGACCTGTAAACAATGAACATGTTTGAAATGTTCAACAGCATACATGTACATGTATAATCGATGCTTATACAGTGACAAATGTGCTCATAACTGGTGTATTGAGTTTTACGTATTTTATCAATGTTTGTATTGTATTTGTGTTTGGCGTTAATATTATAACCCATGCAGTCCTCCTGGCTTACTTAACAGTATATCAAACCTGATCTTACACGTGCACATTCCACGCATAACTTCTAATATATACGAGTAGAAAAAGAATAGCAAACGGAAAATAAACTACATGTTGTACTTTTAATGTACAAACTTACTTTAATTGATATAATAGTTAATCTGGTCAGAGTGATGATTGCAGAGTGATGTATGTATATATGTATGTTTCACCTATGGTGATTGATTCGGTTCATATAAAATGTATACAACCTAAGAAAAATCACCTTTGTATAGAAATACTTGGTACCACTGTTCCATTCATGGTGGCATTAACATAGATCAAAGATCTGAAACAAGGAAACAACAATGTCATACAATAAATAAATGAAACAATTACGTAATCAATGTAACTTTAGATAAGGAAAGGTTCATTAGAAACGATAACATCCCACCTTCCCCCCCAATATCACTTTCACCAATATCCCCTAATCCAAAACCTTTGTTACCCATTAGACCATACAAACTAAAAAAACATAATTACACAATAGACGCATAAAAGAATTAAAGTACATTACGTTATATTAACAGAATAATATATACTAAGGTCGGTCAATACAAATACCTGGAAAATTGAAGTTCCTTTCTTTAATTGAAAAGTAGATATATAAAATTCCATTAAATGTGAGTAAAAGAAGATATTGCTGCCATGTTAACTCCCCCAAATATCACCATTCATATTTATAGTTCCCGCCTTACCCTGCTTCCTCCATGTCTGTTATCTGTACATTATCAAAACCAAGAATGTCCGCTAATTTACTGAAAGATGGTAAAAATGATTACATTGTGTATATACTCGTATAATTATATTAATACTACATGTACATATATGTTACATTAATGCTGGTGTGAGAAAAGGTATCAAAAAACTGTTATATGAAATGAATTTCTAAGTTTTGCATAAATATTTGGAGAAGTACGTTTCCCTGTATTCCATTAGCAATACTGAGAGCCAATATAATATTTACTGAGCAGCAATCTATTTAACTTATTACAATTTGAAAATATCTGGCTTCCCAGGGTGTTTTTTTTCTTGACAATCCAAAATCATTAAAACAGAGAAACTTAAGCTCTGATTTTATAGACTTTATTAAGTAGTATAAGTTCACAAAATATTTATTTACATGTACATACTTTTCAACAGACGTTCTATTTGAATTAATGGACATCCAACTGTTTGACAGACTTGTTGGTATGCCTACCATAATGTTGTCCTTATTCACCATTGCGGATATCTAAAACGTTAAATAGTATTCCAATCAAACACAGCACATGCTTAATTTCATTTTGATCGACATTGCCATGTAAACATAAGAGACTAACATATTAAATAATAGCTCGATTGTAAAAAACAAGATGTTCAGTAGACAAGGCACCATTGTTTTAACTTTTAAGTAATATGTTCATATACTTATGTTTGAGACTATGATATTTACGTCACTATGACATCAAGTTTTACTGAGTTGCCTTCGCTGCACATTTTGTTTGCTAATAACTCATTAATTTTCTTTGATAATGGGCATTGCATACAAAGGGAAGCAACTCAAATGGGCCAAGTGGAATGCTGATAGATTTAGTGTTCTCATGTAGAACACTAGGAACTTCTTGGATATTATTGAACTTTGCACGTACATAAACAGGAGCTAGGTCATATAACCTCGGAACACCTTGGTCGGAAACCTCCGCTATGATGTGGTAAAGCAAATGGTCATATCCCGCTTTTTCTTTCCACTCGCTACTGGTTGACACTTCACCACTTTGACTGTTGACTTTAAACTTATCTGAAATTCTGTCAAGAAAGAAAATGCCTTATAACCTGACCTGAAGACAATCTGTAAACTTGTCAAAAAAGACGAATATTTACATTTCGATATTTTGAGAACCGAAATCATAACCTATCTGCATAGTTTTTATTGAACCAGTACATAAAATTCCCCCAGGACATTTGTATTTGTAAGTACATGTACATAAATATGTTTTCTCCATTTTCAGCTTCATTAAATACGAAAGTGCACGACAGCGTAAGATCAATCGAGCATTGACTTACAAAATGCTTTTTACGAACATTTTTGCGTAGATGTATTTAAATATCAAATATTGCTTTGAAATACAAACACACTACAGCCACCAGCTCAAAATAGTTTAACCATGTTTTAAGCCTATTGACTTACATGTTTTTAAATTGAAATGCCAAGAAGGCATTCTGTCCAGTGTCTTCGTCAGAGGCCTGAAATCATACATTCTGATAAAGTTATACATATAACGATACATTTTGCGGAAAGAAAACATAAAACCAGATTTGTAAAAACACATTGTGATAACTTTAAGATACGTATTGCTGACAGTCCTAAAGGCGGGTCTAAATACAAGGTTTTACCGCGTATGGAGTGATAATAATTAGTGCTGAAAATTACACAACGAAACGGCTTCATTTATGAATACCTTGAGCACTCTATCTCAAAGACTTACATTAAGTGTTCCTAAGGGAGCATTTTGTAGAGCACCTTGTGGAATGGTGAAGTAATACTCTTTCTGTGAGAACAACGGTGAATTATCATTTATATCTGTGACATTTATCGTTACAGAAATGTTACCCTTCAGCTGAAAAATATATCAAACAGAAATATGATAAGAATTAATCTTTAAAACATAGTCAAAAGGATAAATAAAACAAAGGCCTTAAAGAGGACAATGGTCACTCTGAGACGAATATTTATTAACGTATACATGTATATCACATAAGATTTATAAAAAGAACACTGACGGTTGCCACAATGTTCATGTAGTTTAATGTACAAACTATCGAAAGATCTGAATAACTATAACACTAATTAAAGCAAAATGACAAGCTAAAACATTTAATTGTGAATATATGGCAATTACAAAATGAAAAGAAAATAGAACGATTCATTTCTCTCACGATTCCATGTTTCTACACAGACAACGAATTCATCAATAATATAATTTACACTTAAAATCAATGAAAAATCTATCTCAAGGGAGAGGGAGAGTGGGGGGGGGGGGGTAGAAACTTACCGTATTGTATTCCCATACGTTGATATTAAAGTAATATGTATCGTTGGTTTCCCTGTCAAGTAGCCCTTTGGTCACAAGAAGCGAACTGTAATAATCCACGTATATATGAATTTATTATGATTCTGACATTAATTAACCAAAGCTCTGAAGGTTCTGCGGTTGTTCGGAACTACAAAGCAGTCAAAAGTTGAATTTCTTTGTAGGGTGAGGTATTGGGTTGAGTTTTGGAAACCGAACGATAGTTCGCGCATGAAATTTGAAGCAGATCAAAGTAATACGCTTTTCTATAACCGCCATGCGATTGTTTAAATTGTTCCCGTTCCATGTGCTTTCAGTACATTTGTACTTAAATTTATGTTTCCTATTTGATCATTAAAAGTAGTTCAGCAATTAGCAGATATAGTCTGCATTACCTGCCCTTCGTATACTCAACTTATGCAGAATGTAATATCTCATATATGAAGACATGCTCGCACGATACAATACTAGAGATTTCGAGATTTCCACACAACCTTTAAACATACCTTACTGTATCAACTTCAAATTCAGGCGAGGAGGTTTGGTATAGATCTCCAGTTACCTGAAAGAAGAAAGAATTTAGTAAAATATTTGGTACATCACTCAAAGTAAAACCCATCAACTATATGATAGACAGGACAGTCACGGAAACACTCGTAAATTAAAAGGTAAACATTCACTTACCGGTAACATGTTGCCTATGCGTGTTGCTATGGGAATATCTTCTCTGACTTCTATATACACATCAGTAGACGTAAATGTAAAATTCCTTCCATACACCACTTTTATGTCAACTACAGAACACCTCCTGTAAGATAAAAGGTGTCAATGTATATTGAGCTATACGGTGTGCAGATAGTGTACTTGGATCATACATGATCAAATAAATTATACATTGTACTTACTAAATATGAATTGTTTAATCCTTCAGAACCTACTCAATACGCCTAATAAACTTTCCAATATCTTTATGTCAACCTAAAAGTTTGTTAATATACATTTACAAGACATATAGCTGAATATCGTATCCGGCAACTAAGTTACTTTTATTAGGCTATGCAAATACTAGTAGGCAGATATGAACAATAACATAAGAAATGTTAGTGGAAAAACTGACCTATCATTCTCATACTCAGGGTTATCACACGCTTGGATGATAAAATCATATTCAGCAGATGAATTAAACTGATCAGTAGTTTCTATATCACCAAAAATAGGGTCAAGATTGAAAGGAACAATTGATGTGCCTTGGTACAATGAATATGTCACGTTGGAATTTGGAGTCATTGGCTCATCTTTGTCAGACGCTCTCACCTGAAATTGGTAGGAAAAGTCTACATTACTTCTGTCTAATACATTACATTTATAACTGTTGCTTTCAAAAATGAGAAACTGTGGTTATAAACTGAATATAAAAATCAACCAATTAAATTACATGATTTTGAAAATTTAATTGACCAATCAAATGATGTAAACTGATGATGAACACAACAACCTTTGAAATGACACAACCAGAAATATTTAGTATAAATGTCAATATTGTTTCGGATCTGTGAGAGTACTACATGTGAAGACTGCGATGCTTGGCGATTATCTTTCCTAATTTTATAATGCAGTGACTGACATAGGAAGATGATTAGAAAGATCTCTATGGACGTTAATTTTTCTACGTGTTATGTCTGTTCAGCGTGTGTCATTCCTTTATATGATAGTATATATACATGTATTTTGGTTTTAATGTAACACTCTATGGTGCAAATGGAGTCCAAGATGTTTTCATACATCACGATTAACTCACCTGACCTATAACTCCCTTGTTGTATGAATCATTTAGATTGAACAGATAAAATGGATGGTCAAACACAGGACTGTTGTCATTGATATCTTGTAGTGTGACCACAACTGTGGCTGTGTTTGTTGAATAATTACCATCCAAATCCTTAGCACGAATCTGAAACATTTTGTATAAATATACATGTGCTTACAAGTTTGTTTACATGTCAAAAACAAAGTGTACAATATACAATGTAGCAAGCGTTTGGAATCCAGTCTTGGGATTAAGTCATGTCCTTTTTAATCATAAGATTAAACTCAACAATCACACTTTGGAATGAACTGATTCTCCGTGTTACAACTAGGATAAAGTACATGTACATAAGTCTGATTATATAATTATATAACAATCACTCTTGATACAAACCATAATAATGGAATCACTGACCTAATAAGTACATATACTAGTACACATTCTCATAACTATAGATATCAACGACGTTAACTTAACGACAAACATAATCTTTAAACACTTTTATACAGTTTTGATAAAAACAAACCTGGACAGTTATATTTGATGTTGCTTCTCTGTCCAGGTCGGCTGGTGAAACTACCGTCACGACACCAGTGTGTTCATCAACACTAAGAATATCTGACTGTTCTCCATCCACAATCTCAAACAATATCTCTGCATTGTCTCCCTGAAACAATTAACTCAGTTAGTGCACGCTTAATTGGAATTAAAACTGTATGATAACATTATGGCTCAGTAATGAATCCAACAATAGTGACCCAGTGGTTTGTGCTTTGGACTTGTAACACGGCGATGCGGTCATATCCTTTTTATGAAAATTTCACTAAAAAGGTCGATTTCTTTTCAAAATGTAGAGAAATTGTCGGCTCCTTGCGGAAGGGTGAATGTAGGTACTGTTTAGAATACAGACCAGGAAATTGGATAAGTGTATCGGCCGTCGAATATAATGTTCTGAAATATCGTTGAAAAAACGGCGTTAAACCCGTTGAAACGTTACTAACAATACAGATTGAGTATTTTTGAGGGACTTGTGATGAATGACTTTCATCTTAGGTACATTGTATGTGTACATACAGGTCAGCTTGTGTTTTATACGGTAGTAAAGAATTATTTTCAAGTATGTTTTTATTACATTTATTACGATAATATATTTACGATATCTGCGTCCGTTGCTACCACGGTTGTGACGTAACCAATAGCATTCTCCACCAAAGTGACGTCATACATAACAGGATCGAATTCGGCCAGATTGTCATTTATATCTAATACATCTACATGTAATGTAGTAACCGCTCGCTTGTAATGTTTGTCCGACTGGTAACACTGCAACAGAAAAGTGATAGAATTATTTAACTTTCCACCACCAACATCCTGGGGCACTTGGTGACCGGTAGCGCTTTGCAAACGTAGTGACGTCACGCTATGTATAGAACGCCTGGGAACCTTCAATCTAGCTTTAAAGGTGGTGAAAGACATGGGTAGTACCAGCAATCTTTTGAAGCAAGCTGAACAGTTCCCTCATATGTGAAATTTGGCCCCGGGTGAGATTCAAACTCACACTAGTCAATGACAAGTGATTACTAGTCAGAGACTATTACCAGTCGTACTTTAACTACGACACGATATGATATGTTTCATATGAAATAATAATAATATCATGTTACCGAACATGAAGTCATTTACATTTTGTTAGATCATTACTGGATATAAAAGTATTATTTATTAATTGCAGTCGTAGTTCAGCAGGCGTAAATCCGACTTCCGATAACAAGATGTGATTCTGATTTTTTTTTAAATCACGTTATTATAGATCAGGGTAAAATATTATATTGATATCAAGAATGTTTTTTACGAAAACATTGACATTTCATTTTTTAAAGTCATGTCTAATTTATACTTGCCCAAAGTTCAAAAATAAATGTAGAGTTTTGTTCACGGTCTAGTGGAGGGTCGACATCAAAGGTTCCGTCATGCGAATGTACAATGAGAAAATCTGTTGTGTTTTCATAATCTGTGAAATATGAGAGAACATATAATATTATCTTAAAGCATCGCTTTCAATTAATCCCTGATTAATAACTTTATATACCTGTGTGTATAATGTGTAGAAGCCATATTCGTGTTATCGTAACAGTAAATTGATATTATGAACATGCCGATTTCTTCCAGATAATACACGTAAATGTTAAGCTATTAACGACGTCATTTAATTAAACATTTAAGGTGGAACCAAACGATTGAAATAACGTCGTTTTCGACGTCAAAACAGTCATTTTTACGGTATTTATAGTGCCTCTCTGAAAATATTTATCACTCTATCAATTTATGGAAAAAATTAATGAAATAAAATTTTAATAGCGGAGAATTAAATTACCTACACGTAGGTATAAATTTGATGATCATGACTTAATTATAAGTGCAAGTAAAACGATTTTAAATGTAAAGTTTAGTGTTTTTTTCTTCTCACTTTCAAACGTAAATTGTTTTTATCAAAAATCTGCCCGAGGGATTTTTTTTATTTTTGTCTAGAATAAAGTCTCATGTGTCATCTACTGTTCTAATAAATTGTAAGAAAATCTATCGAGCCGTTTTTATTTTATTAAAGCTTTAAATGATAGCATTACCTTATAATGCGCTCTTTCGCTGTCAAGAACGTCGCTTCAAGCACATGTCATGTTTTGATATCTATCGCGTACTTACATCTATTTTACTTACTGTACAACGATTTGTTGGAATTTATGATACATCGTTTGTCAGTAACCCTAATCACATTGCCATTCAGATAACAATAGACACATTACATTATCATTTTAGCGTGCTTAATTTTGTGTACATATGTGTATATAAATAAGGTGACAAAATTGCAAAACTTGACCGCTCTAGTGAACTAAAATGGAAGATAATTGTGATTATTATTTCCACTTTTTGTATAAAAAACAAGGTTCCATGATTTACATAATATATAATTGTTATGTTATGATTGAGATGTGTAGTTAGATGCATTCTATGTATGTTTATTTTTGGGGGTAAATATTAAGATTTACGACCCCGTTGTGATAGCGCATTTATTATATAATTATTATTATACTACTCAAAGTTTTATAAGAATCACTTTTTATTCTGTATGGCATTATCGTCAATTTTGGATTATATACATAAAATGTGATTTTTTTTCAAAGATATCTGCATATCATGAGTGCAATATGTAATCCATACATTGAATCATTCGAGCGTAACGAGCGCCGAAATGTGGACAGGGTCAAAATTAGACATGTTATGGGTATGTCTGGGGAATATAAACTTTGAGGAAAATGCACAAAAGTGCGAACTTTTGTTTTTAGTATTGAGACTGATGTCCTCGTGCAAGTTATGTTCGGTTATCGCATACATACCTTTAAATGAATATAAAACAGTCTGGTTGATTCCCGTATCCTGATCTCTACACAGTATGGAAGGAGAGGAACTGAGAGAAAATGATTTTGTCTGAAATTTAAAATTTAAGAGAAGTAATAAATAGCCTATGTGAACAATGATATCATCATGTCTGAGAAAATCCTCTAGAAAGATTGCCTTTTATTATTGGATGTACATCTAACTAGGACAACCTTTCTTATCTATATCCGATGTCAGTATAACTAAATGGTATTTTATTCAATGTTGGCCTATCTAAACAATTGAAAATGTTTCAGCCCTTATTTTATAGTTTATGAACGTTGATTGACCAAAACATTACATACAATATATAAACAGGTACAACCATAGTCTGGTTCCCGGACGTGCTCTACAATTACGTCAGGCAAAGCTCAATAATGGCGGCCTTCAGTGGTAATGCACAGGCAACGGAATATTTTTATTTTGACTGACAATTTGTGATGTTATGCCTTATTTTAAATGTTTATGTACTACTATTGTAACAGCGGTGAGATATTTTAATGATCATTCTTATTTGTTGATATAATATACTTTCATGAAGTAGCTATAATTTCGGACGTGACTCGTCGTGAGTCTTTATAGTTTCCAAAAAAATATTTTGTGATCATCTAAAAAACGGACATCTATGATATATATTATATAAATAGGATTCATTACCAACCCTCACAAGCACTTGATATAAGAAAAAACCCATACTTTAGAATGTACAGTGGACGCCGCCATTATTGCGCTTTGCCTAACCCGATAACATAGTGTAAGGGGAAGGAACTCCAGACTAGTTCTTTTTAAAAACGTCATTACTTACACAAATGTATTTAGAAGAGTAAAATGTCAATAAAGGTCATTATGTCTTTCCCACGGGTGTCCTTGTTCACAGGTTTAACGGTATATACATGAACAGTTAGATATTTTATGCCACACTTACCTCCTCCTTGAACTTTAGAACATACCCAAGTGGTTGATCAAATGCTGGATCATTGTCATCAACATCACCGATCAGCACGTTAATTATTGTTGTACCTGTATTCTGAAAAAATGAGTAAAGTCTTAGAATAACAATCAATTTACTTGAGAAATAAATTTGTGGATTGATTACTTTAGTTTTTTAAATAGGTTCTTTGCCAGTGAAAGACATACAGTACAAGCTCTCCAGAGCGGCCCTCCCCTGAACAACCTCCCTTC